>VWPU01017287.1:0-27872 GCA_013398955.1 Callaeas wilsoni
GGGGCAGCGAGGCGGCGGCGCGGCCAGAGCGGCGCCCGCGGCCCCACAGCGCCCCCTGCCCACCGGCGGCCGCTGCCGCCCCCCGCTCCCGGGGCGGCGCCGGGACTGCGCAGGGATCGCGCCGGGACCGTGCCGGGACCCCCCCGCCCAGAGCCGCCCCTCCGCGGGCAGCGGCACCCGCGCTCCCAGAGCACCCGAGGGGCCCAAGGGGGACCCTTTGGCAGCCCCCGTGATGCCCCGACACCGCCCCGCCTCCCCGCAAGGATGGATGCTGGCAGCGAAGGGAACAGTTCTCAGAAGGATTTCTTTATTTGAATGTACGAAGGGAGGTGTGACGGGAGCGGAGTACAGCGCTAGTACTTGCGGGGCAGCCCGGCGGGCCGGTAGCGGTTGGGGTCCCCGCCGTTCCGGCCCCACGCGTTCGCCTCCTGGTCCGCCCGCGTGTCCTCGGCGCCTCTGCCGCTCACGCCGCTCTGCCAGTTCTCCCGGGCGTCGCTGCGGGGAAGGAGGAAAGGCCACCTGAACAGGCTGCATCTAACTCAGCCTTGTGTGGCTTCCCTCACTCATGCGAAACAGCTTTTCCGCAGGGCTTCTCAAGGTGAGATGCAAGCACACACTCGGCCTGTGTGAGTCTGAGAGCCCGCGGCGGAATCCATAACTGTTATGTCGGGAAATTAACTGGCAATGAAGGAGAGTTCCTTTTCAGAAATGCATAGGAAGGAATCTGCCTTGTCGAGAGGACAAGAAGAAAGGCTCACGCTCATGTGGCACCATTCCTATAGAGACACTGTCCAGACAGGAACTACTTCCCCGCCCCTCTGCTGTGATTCTAGTTGCAAAGCTGAGTACGAGCCAAAAAAAGACTTCACTCCAGCTGGCATGCCTGGATCCCTAATAACTCACTGTTAACAAGACAAGCACACTCCGTTACCTGATGACTCTTGCTGCCCAAGCACCACCAGGTCCTCTCCGGGCAGCATCATAATTCCCACGGGCATGGAAATACTTGTCGGCACCTTTGTAATTTGCCTCACGCATGTCCCGGTAGGCTCTGAGCATATCCCATGCCCCTGAAGAAAGCAGAGAAATGGAGATGATGTTGACTTGAAAGAATCACACCAGAAATAGTTCAGTACCATTTCATCCAAGAACTGAAAGGCCCAAGGAGCAGTAACAGAGAGAGACACTGCTCCACACCAGCCTTTACACTGGGCTGTGCCCACAGAAAGCGCCTGTGGGGGCTGATCAAGGCCCTTGTCCAGCAGCAGAAACCAGCGGGGTCTCCAGTGTGGAGCTGTGGATCTCCCAGCTCTGAGAGCTGCACCACTGGCTGCTGGTAACCTGTGCTTGGGAAGGGGGTTCCTGAGGGAAGGGTCCCTGGTAACAGCATCTTACCTCCCGCTGCATCCCGGACAAATTCTCCAGCTCGGACTATTGCTGGTCTGTCAGCACTTGCACACAGAACAATGGAGAGCAACGCGATGCAGACCCAGAGCCTCATGGTTCCTGGCCAAGCCTGACAGGGAGCTGGGAGACGGTGAGAGAGATGAGCAGTTCTGGAACACCTTTGAGCACCCAGCTGTGCCTGGGCTGCTGCCCCAGTGCTGAGGGCTCGCCCAGGATCCCCTTCTCCCCCTGCAAGGAGTGGTGCCCTCTGTGCAACCACAAGCTCCACAACAGAAGCAGATGGACGTGAGAAATTTTAGCACTCCTGCAGCTCCTATCATGAGTACAAAGAAGCCGCACATGCTAAAGCATCAGTCCTGCTCCCAAACACCAGCTCAAAACACTGCACACAGCTCACAAATTCAGAATGTCACTCACCACTGCAGAAAGGCAAAGCCAAAGGAGGTGGAGATTGTCTCGTGTGCTCTCAGACTCAGAGAGGGTATTTATAAGCAATTCAAACCCCTCAAAAGAGGAAACTGGAAATGACACCCATGGTTGGGAAATCCCCACCAGCACTCCCAGCACAGAAATCATTACTGGAAACCTGTCCTTGTCCTTACTGAAAGTTCATAGCTCCTGTTATGCAATTCTTTAGAAACTATGTGGTGTTTCTTCAGTTGTCCCTGGGACTACTTGCTCCTCCTAACAACCAGACTGAGAAACTGCCTTGAAGGCTGAAGAGTCCCATGTGCTAGAAGTGTTACTGTTGTCTCAAGGGTGACACTTTTGTTTGGATCTTGGGCTGGACAGAGCTCAGAGGGGAAGGTGCCTGGCTGCACATGGAAACACAAGGTTAGGTCTGTGTCTGTGCACAAGGAACGCTGAGCTGTGCTACCAGAAGTGCTGCAGGAAATGCTAAGTGAAATTCCCATGTGTGCTGGGATTGCCAGATGAATCCCAGAGTTAATGGAATGGAAAATGTGAAGTGTTGCTCTTAACTCCACTGCAAAGCAAACCGCATACACCTACATCCCTGCTGATAATGCCCTAAGATAGCACAGACACACACACACACCCCCACACTGTAAAGAGGCTCTGAATGGTTCGTTTTGCCTTGGCTTGCTCTCACAAACCCCTCTTGAGGGACTCCAGCCACCCTGCTGCAACAGTGGCTCTGTGGGGCTCAGGTGGAGAGTTTTGGACACAGCAGCAAACATTTTACTTAAGGGGAAATTCAGATCCATACAGCCACAATTCTGCTAGATTTTAAATCAACTGTCTGGCCCTATTGGCACGGTTCACTGTTTAAGCACCCAGTGTGCTCTCCCTGCTTAGAGCCTGCTTGCTTCCCTTGGTTGACAACTCCACACAACCCTTTCCCCTGCAGAAAGCTCCAGGGCTGAGTGCAGTTGCACTGGAGAGTGAGTGTGCAGGAGGTGTCCCCATTGTGTGGCCTTGTACATGATTTAGCAAGTCTAGGAGAGCACTTTACATTCCCCTCAGAAGAGTTAGGGGTAGCTGCCCCACTCACAACTCTGCCGCTGTAAACAATTTGCTGCTGGAGCTGCAGGGCACAGGCATGAATTGAAAGAGGTGCAATAAAGCTAATAAAGTGTAAACAATAACTTCCTTGGGTGTCACTGGACTTCAGTGGAAAAATTTAGCTGAAGGGGAGAGGAGGCATTTCCACAGACAGGTCTGGAGCAGCAGGACAGATACTCTGCAGTGTGATGTATCTGAGACTGGAACAATTTGCAACAAGAACCTAAACCCCAACCCAATGGACAAGGAAACCCTGCAAAAAGCAGGGAGCAGACACAGATTTTCATCCCCTGGCACCCCTGAACCTGATACTTCACAGAGTAGCAGCTCAGCTACTGCAGGGACTGGAGTGCTGTGTTTTGGTGCAACTCCGTTCACATCCTGATGACCTTGCAGCACATGGCGGCTCAAGTGCCTTCTCTGCTGGCTGCAAGTAGCCCTGTCACCTTTTTGGTTTTTAAAAAACCAGAAAATTACTCCTGTTCGCTGGGGTACAGGCATGTGGCACTTTGCCCAGGGACTTAGAACAAAGCATTGCCTTCAAAACTGACCTGGGGAACTTTTTCCCGACAAGAGTTCACACACTTTGGACCACAGCGGATATTTTGAGCCTTACACTGTTTCACATTCTCTCCAAACCAGTATTTTCTGCAAAACGTGAGGATAGTTGCAAGAAGGCAGGTGCTGCAGGGCTTCTTTAGGAGATCTGAGTGCATCCTCCTGTGTCCAGCAAGGACAGCAGCAGTGACAATAATGCTGGAGCTCCCTCTGGAACTGAGATAAAAGCTGCAGCTTGGGGTTCCCGCAGGGAACAGCCTGAGCCCTGCTTTCCCGTATCCTCTTGGCCTGCATTCCAGGTCACGACCCTTGGCTCACAGAAATGAGCTGCAGCCAAAGCTGTTGCCTTCCCAACAGGAAGAGGCAAAGCAGCCTCCGAGGGTGGAGGAGGGTTTGAACAGAGTATTTCTTCCTAGCCTAGCAATAAAACACTGACAGCACGTGCACACTGGGAAACAACATTGAGGGGGGCCTGGAGACAGTTTTCCGGGTTTATGCATTCTGATGCAATTAAGATAAAAAGCAACCCCATATTGGTTGCCCTTGAACTGTAAACATCTATGAATGCAAGCTACGTTCCACAAACATTCCACAATTTTGCAATCGAAGAAAGACTAAGAAAGGGGATGAGGTGAATTCCCAGCTCAAGCACAATAATATTTGCAGTTATTGCTTAATCTGGGAAAGAACAGTACCTTACTTAAGTTTACATGTGCAATAATTCATTTCAGGAGTTTTGCTGAGTATGGAATATATACTACCCCCTGACCTTGGGCTTACAGACATGGAGAATGACTGGCAATTTCTCACCTTTCAAGAAGCAGACTGAAAATGCAGGTATTTATCTGAGGTAAAATTGATTTACCCATAGGTTTGTAGAAGTGAAATAAATGTGAAAGAATGTATGATACTTTGTTCTTTGAAAAAGAAGAAAATACCACCACCAGTTTCTATTTTAAGCTGCTCCAGGCTAAGTCCCCTTTATTCATCTCTGCTTTTTCAGGGTCTCTCCCAGCACCAGTCACCTGCAAAAACAAAAGCTGAGCTGCAGCTCATCTCCCCAGTGAGGCCAGCTGAGCTGCCAGTGGTGTGTGCTCAGTTAGCTGACAGGAGCCTTGCTCTGTGCAACTGAGGCAATTTCTGTTCCACTAATTTTGAACAGAAGACCCTCTCATTTCACAGTCCCTTCACCTTACCTGTATGAGATGAAAACAAACTCATACAGAATAGGAAACATTAATTTTCCAACTCTTCTTCGGAGAGTAAACTCTCACTTTTTATTGACAGCCGAGTTCGTTGAAATGATAAACACAAGCTCACTTTGGACACAAAATCTGAACACACACTTCCCATTATGTTACCTGTATGACCCTTCTGACATGATTTTTTTTTAAAAAAAAGCTCCAACTGGAATTACGATTTACTGTAAAAAACCCAAAACAGCCCCAACCCTCAGTCAAAGTTAACCAAGTGTACAAACCCCCCCCCAGAAGAGACTGATGTGTACACAAAATACACAAGTGAATAAAGTGGAACCATATGGAGGTACGGCAAGCACATTCTCAGAAATCCAGGAATTCCTCTGAGGAAGGCAAGGGGAGCACTCAGCTGCACCACACACTGCATGAACCCGAGGCAGGTAACTGTGGCAGCCCCTGAGGCAGCAGCAGCTCATCTGGCAGGGAAGAGAACAGGCACCAACACCATCTGCTAGCTGCCTGGCTGCCATTCCAGTTCTTACAGTGAGAGCATGGGGTATTCCTGACGGCACAGATCCTTCTACTTCCAGTGGCAGACTCTAAACCCCAGAAGATTTAAAGTTTTCTTGTTTAGAATAGTTCTGTATTGGCTTTTTCACAAGCAACACTGGAGGAAAGCCTGCCACTCATTGTCTCCCTGGAACTTCACTTCCTCTAGCGAAGTAACCAACTCTCCACACCTGAGTTTTTCTTGCAATCAAGATGAAATAGTCTGCAGACTGCATCTCTCAAAAGGCTGAACGTTGTACTCAATCCTGTTTTGATGAAAAGCATTATTTTGCAGCACTACAAGTGCTGCAAGACTACATAAAAATATTCCTTATAAAGCAGTGTTTTCACATCATTTTACAACAAAATTATTAATTTTAATTCAATTTAGTTCCAATTAATGCATTAGTTTTTAATTTAAATTGTATTTGTGAAAATTGAATATTGACCAGACACTGTGGCCTTCTGCTTAAAATGTGAGTCAGACAGTGAAGAAGGTCAAAACTAGAAGCCTGAAAAGAAACTTGTTCAAAGATATATTAAACACAGAAAGAGTGCTCGTACAAAGCATACTTCTGTAAATGAGATATAAAATCTAAGTGATTCTGTGAATCTTTATATTCAACCAGATATGTAAAAAGACTTCTTTATTGACAGTATCCACCTAAAAATACTTGTGTAAACCTTCAGCTTTTAAAACTATTATTAAAATAAATCCTCTCACCTTCCAAAATGTCAAAATTAATTGTGGAATAACCAAAGTTGACCTGGACTTCAAGAAAACCTTTTGACACTGTTTCCCACAATGTTCTCCTGGAGAAATGGGCTGCTCATGGCTTGGACACGCGGAATGTTCAACAAGCAAAAAACTGGCTGGATGGTCAGACCCGGAGAGTGGTGGGAAATGGGAGTTAAATGCAGCTGGTGACCAGCCCCAAGCAGTGCTCCCCAGGGCTCAGCGTTGGGCCCAGTCCTGTTTAATCTCTTTATCAGTGATCTGGATGAGGGGATGGAGTGCAGTCAGTTTGCAGACACGTCAGGCTGGGTGGGAGTGCTGACCTGCTGGAGGGCAGGAAGGCTCTGCAGAGGGATCTGGACAGGCCGGATCAATGGGCTGAGGCTGACTGTGTGAGGATCAGCAAGGCCAAGTGCCGGGGACTGTCCTTGGGTCACAACAGCCCCAGACAGGGCCACGGGCTGGGACAGAGGGGCTGGGAAGCTGCCCAGTGGGAAAGGACCTGGGGGTGCTGGTGACAGCAGCTGAACATGAGCCAGCAGTGCCCAGGTGGCCAAGAAGGCCAAGGGCATCCTGTCCTGGATCAGGAATAGAGTGGCCAGCAGGACCAGGGCAGTGACTGTCCTNGGACCAGGGCCTGTCCTTCTGTCTTCAGCACTGGTGAGGCCACACCTCGAGTGCTGTGTCCAGTTCTGGGCCCCTCACTGCAAGAAAGACATTGAGGGGCTGGAGCAAGGCCAGAGAAGGGAAATGAAGCTGGGGAAGGGTCTGGAGCACAAGTTCTGTGCGGAGCAGCTGAGGGAGCTGGGGGTGTTTAACCTGGAGAAAAGGAGGCTCGGGGGGGATCTCATCGCTCCCTACAACTGCCTGAAAGGAGGCTGCAGCCAGGTGGGGGTGGGTTTCTTTTTCGCAAGTAACAAGGGAGAGGATGAGGAGAAATGGTCTGAAGTTGCTCCAGTAGACATTTTGATTCGATATTAGGAAACATTTCTTCACCAAAAGCATTGTCCAGCACAGGAACAGGCTGTCCAGGAAAGCAGTGGAGTCACCATCCCCGGAGGCATTTAAAAGCCATGTAGATGTGGCACTTTGGGATACGGTTGAGTGGTGAATTTGGCAGTGCTAGGCTAATGGTTGGAGGGTTGGATATTCAGGGTCTTTTGCAACTTAAATGACTGATTCTAAGTCCACTGTCCTGAGGTTTGCTGGAGTATCATGACTGATGTCTATGGTCATAGTGCACAAACAGGTATGGGCAACTTAGAAATATTGTGCTTGTAGTTTAACAGCGAGTTCATTTAAAAAGTTTGTCCATTAATCAGCATTTTTAACCATAAATCCATTACTTAAAAATAGTTCCCTCCCATTTTAAGACTTGGCTTGGTTAATGCATTTCAAATAGGCAAGGCCTGTCCATATAATTTAAGAGGGGGGAAAAAACCAATGGGTACCGTAACAAACATGTCTATAGCAACAGTAAAGGTAAATGTCATTCACAGGAAAGTCAAACAAGTATAGGCTTAGATACTTCCCAGGAATAGTTTCTCATGTTTGCAAACAAAGAAACAAAAAAAATTTTATACACCATAATTTAATACTTAGGGGCTCATATCCCTAAACACTTCAGTTATAGACTCAGAAAATAAATTCAGCAATTTTCATCTCAGAAATCTGTGAGCTTAATTTCAAGATAAATACTGGCTTGTTTTGATCTATGTTCTACAGTTCAAAAGTCATGTCCAAAGAAGTAAGAAGAACTGTCATCAGTTCCAGGTCAGATACCTGCCAGATGGAGACTGGCTCAGCATAACTGAACTTGTAGACAGGAGTTGGTTATTTTTAAGGGCCTGTGAAGTTTAAGAGGCACTTTAATATACAGTCATTACAGTATAAAATGTTCCCAGAGTTTTCCCACGTTGTTTTCTATGCTTGCTGAGACCACAAAAACCGGTCACACCTTTCCAACATGGACTGAATCAGCGCTCTGCAATTAAAGCAAAGGGGGGAAAAAAAGGTCAAACAGTAAAAAAGCTAACAACAGAAAGAAAACAGTTTTGGTTTGCTTTTTAAAGAAAAATCTGTTAAAAATGTGATTGCATTTCCGAAGTAACATCCTGACATCTCCATGCACACCTTCTCTGGAAGGAACAGGAGAGATCAGAGTCTGTACAGGTCTCAGCAGGACAGATCTCTTTAAGAGAATCCCCTTCACATACATCTTTAAATGTACAATTTCCTGTTTCCTCATTTTCAATTTTAAAATGCTTATATTGCAAAACACACAGTTCTTAAATAATAGGAAAGCTTTCAGCTAAGTCTAAAACCAAAGGTTAAAATGTGAAGTACTTTATCTTCTTGTTAACTGAAAAGGAAGTTTAAAGCACCAAGAAGATCTAAAAAGAATTGTGTGGATCTTCTGCTGACACATCTCTTACCTCTGCCTTTTCTCAGCAATTCTCAGTATCTCACAGACATCAGTAAATCTCTCAGACAATTCTAGTGTCAAGCCACACTCCTGCAAGAGAGGCAAGGCACGATTTGGGCCGATGGCCTTGGCCAGCAATAGAGCAACATTTTCCACAGTGATGCAGTCTGGGCTGCTCGGGCCTCCGTTGCTGACAGCATTCCCATTCTGCGGGCCATGGTGGTGGAAAGCTGTGCTGTGATTCTGTGCAAGATGCAGAAGAAACTTCCATTCTTCTATGGTCTCTGGAATGGAACCTAGACGTAAAATTTGTAAAACAAGGATTATTTTAAGCCTACTATTTAAACTATATCTGTACTTAAAAGGGAAGCTATCTATTCTGTTTTACTCTGAAGATTCTAGGAAACCAGGCATTATCAACAAGCAAATTGTGCACACAAATGTACTGCCCTGACCGACTCAGCGTAAAGGTTTAGCGGTGAACACACATAGCTTCACAATAGTTCAGTATTCAAGGCTTTGGATTAAGTCAAGAAACAAAGTTTTGTCCATCTTAGGGCTGTAGTGAATTTTCTTCTAACTTCTGCCTTGTGGTACAATGCTTTGCTCACCCTAACTTTGAGTGTGTGCACATGCAGTGGGGGAGTTTTGTGCTGTGCAGGAAGGCTTCCTATTCCTCTGTCTACAACACCAAGTTTAGCTTTTACTTCCAACTGATAAACAAATCAAGATTCTTTAACTTTTAAGCATTTTCTAGCACAACTGATTTCACAAAGCACAGCATGAAGATACAAGAGTATAACACCCATTTATGCGTTTCAAATATGCTGTACTACACACAGGGCTACAAAAACACTTCAAAAAACAGAAGTTCAATTCAGCTTCGGGCAAATCACTGTATAAGGGCAGTTCCTACACTGAAGAAGTATGTTTACACAGCTTAAGAATCACTAACCATCTTCTCCATTCAACAGGCTCAGATCATCCAAATGAACAATATTAGTAAAGGCTTCTATTCTTCTATCCAGCTCCAGGCAGAGGAAAAGATATCCAGGCCAAAATCTCGAATAACAGAGTAAAGATTTCCAGAAATCAAATAAACAGTTCAAACCAAAGTCAAGAACAATCACATGCTCATTTAAGTATCAGTAAGGAAAAAAAGCAACTAAATTTAATGAATGTCAGAAATAGAGTAGGGACATGAGGAATACCTCCCATTTGGTACATTAAACTGGACATTCAATATTCCTCCTCAAAAAAGGAAAGGTTTTTAAATAAACCTTGTCCAAACAAGAAGCAGATAGGTCATTTACATTTGTATCTTCTCAGGGTCAGAATACCCACTAACCAAGTACCATGAATTACCAAGTTTTCTCCTTACCCATGTGATTTACAGATGCCAGCCATCTTCTCTTTCATAACAAAATCAGCTGGGAGCTTAATCAAGAGCAGAATGAGCTGGCTGTAGCCCCAAGTAAACAAATGTGATCGTGGCCTAGAAGATGAGAAATTCAGTTTTAAAGCATTACTGGTTTTCTTCAGAACATTATGGCAGATTTATAAGACGAGAGGAGGAAAAATGAATGAAACACCATGTGCACTCGCAGTAGAACAGTCATTCTGGAAGGCATTTCAGATAAAAGTTATTCAATCCTTTGGTTGCTTCTGCTGAACTCTGCAAAGGAGTCAGGGACCCAAACTGTCACACAAAATCTAACCCAAAAGCAGACCTGTTAAATCTTTCTGCTGCACTGAGGTCCTTGGGTGAAACCCACTTTACCTGGGATTTCCTTCCTCATCCACAGTGTTTGCCCTTTGTGGAGCATCATGAGAAACTGCCAAGCACAACCAATCCAACCGTACAGATTCGGGCTGCAGAAGAGACCTAAGGAGAAGTGGCCTGGGAAACAAAGCAGACAAAAAAAAAAAATCCCACCAGTTTTAAATATACCAGATATGGAGAAGCAGAGGTTGTGTGTGAACAAATTAACAACAACAACAAAAAAGGGGGATGTAATATTAAATGTGGAAAAGCCTAAAATGATTTATGTCTCTAGAAACCGAGGCAACCACAGCAAATCAAGTTTTCAGGTTGTGTTCTCCTAGATTTGGTTTGAGGGATTTTTGGGTTTGTTTTTTTTGGTTTGGTTTGCTTGTTTTTTTTTTTTTTTTTTTAAATGCCATATAACCCTGGTACACTAAACTGCAGACACAGGAACAAAAGAAGTCAATTCCATTAAAACTATTATTTAGGAAAACCCTTTTAAAACTATAATCTAACCTAACGAGAACTCCAGTCTAAGGCCAAATAAAACTGGCACAATTCCTTGGAACCTAATGCTAAAGAACACCAAGCAGACAGATACAGAAACACAAAAAAAGTCCCCAAAAGCCAAAACAAAAAAACACCTCCATCCAGCTACATGTTGAAGAGAGCAGACAGATGAAAAGGATCCTACATTCCCCTTACCTTTTATCCTCTGGCTTTGATTTCACCAGACTATCTAAATATGCTAAAAAGTGAGCTGGCTCATTCCTGCAAAGCTGTTTAATATCAGAAGGCAAAATAGAGGGGTGGAACTTGATCAAGGGCCGAAGAGCTGTTTCCCCAAATTTTTCATAAAGTCTAGAGTAAGAGAGAGAATAAAAATTATTTTCAGTAGCAAACAGCCAAACAATTTTTTCAAGATCTCTTGCAAATTCAAGATAGTATTGAAAGGTGATCTCTCTAAGAGGTTCCAGAAATCTTCATGACATGCTAAGTGAAGCAATTCCTGCCGGGAAGTTAACACCACTTAAGAGAAAAAGAGGATTTGGGTACAAACCTTTGAGCATGTGCCAGTAACAGTGGGCTGTCATCCCACGGCCCCAGATCATGCAGCAGCTTCAGTATTTTCAACATATCTTCACTTTTCATTGCTAAAGTCACTGGACTGTGACAAGTTAGTTCTGAAATAAATCAGTGCACAAGTTACAAGATATGGGCAAGTTTTTTTCCTTGACACACCCTGCCCCTCTCCTTTCATCCTTATGCTGATCAACAGCTACCACTGCTTTCATGGGAAGTTCAACACCCACCTCAATCCTGATGAAATGCAGGTATTAATCTCCAGGCACAAGTGCAGTCCAACTAAGGACAAACTGGGAATGCATACACTACTTTTGCTTCTAGGGCTCTCAGAATTCAAACAGTGAAGAGATTCCCAGAAACATAAAAACCAGACACGAACCCTCAAAACAAGGTTTTGTTTTTAACTGCTCTCTGCTGGAGCAGAATCAATGCTAAGGCTTTAATTCACTCTTAAAATAAATACATAAGGCAGAATTCGAATGCAGAGAACAGAAAAGTTCTGTTTTCCAATACCGTCATGAAGCTTTGGTTCAATAAAACTAAAGAGGCATCAAAGAGATCAGAAAGTATTTCTGTGGAACAGGGAAGCGTGAAGTGATCACAAGCCACTCATCTGCATGGAACCATCTACTCCATTCAGTTTTGTTTCATATTAACCACATTCCTTTACAAGTTGAATCTTCCAGTGCCAACGCTGAAGCCTCTCCCCTCCCTTCTGCCTTGTTTCTACAGACTTACAATTCTAATTACAAGCTTTTGCTCTTAGAAGCACATGTTTGTTTGTAAATGGGCTGTGATCACGACAGTGTTCAATCGACCATGCAAACTAACAGGTTCAAAGTTGCAAAGTGGGGAGAGAACAAGCTCTCCAAGGAGCCAGCAGTTCTTTTTTTTTTTAAGAAACCACAGGTTATTCTGAGGTGAAAGGGACCCACAAGGATCATCGAATCCAACTCTTAAGTGAATGGTCCATACAGGGCTTGAACCCACAACCCTGGCATTATTAGCATTATGTTCTACAAACTAGCTGAGCTAGGTTCTTCCAAAGTGAAGCATTTGGGGGAAAAAACAATCAAGCAAACAACCCAAAACCAGATCAAACACTCCCAACACACCAAGCATCCTCCCCCTGCCACACTACACTGACAGAAGGAAAATCTGCAGACACAATTATGAGTGTCTTCAAGGTTTCAAACAGTCTTATTTTTTTAAGAAGCAATACAACGTTCATTATTTACCTTTCAATCCTGCAATGTATGTTTCCCATACATTAGGGCTGGTGGCACATGTGGTTATAATACACTGCTTTACTCTCTTTAAATCCAAAAGAAAGAAGTAGCTTCGCATAAACCTACAAGCCAAGGTCCCTGAAGCTGCTGGTGGCAGATTTCCCTCAGATCTCTCCTCAGCCTCATTGCTTCCACAAGAAAAGACACGCAGCTCAAAGCACAGAGTTGTCAACTCCACGAGATCTTTCAGAACATCCGGTTCGATGACATGCGGAGGAGACACCTGAAAGCCGCAGCCCAAAGGCCCCATCGAATCAGTACCACTTTCACACGAGGTTTTGCTTGCACAGGTCTCATCAGTATTTTCCTCTTCGATGCAGTTTTCCAATATACCACTCTGCTCCTTGTCTGCTGGGTCTCTGTCAGCTGGAGCCACTTGCAGGTTTTCCTCCAGGACAGACCTGTGTTCTTCAGCACACACAGTCTTGCTTTTCTTAACAGACAAAGCAGAATGCTCCCTGCTGCTGAATTCTTCTTCTAGATAGACAAGCCATTCCTGTAAGACCCTTCTCATACACTGAGGTTCTAACAAAACCAGGGGATCCTGGAGTTTGGCTCTGCAGCATGAAAAAGAAGTTTGCTAAATTTAACAGTTATAAGATGCCATAAGTGAAGTTTCAAGCATGCTTTGTGCAACTATGACTCCTGCACTTGACTTGGGGTCAGTTGTTGGGTTTTTTGTGATATTGAGTGCATCAAACAGAATTTAGGCTACTTCACACTGTCTGCATTTCATCTCAGCACACTTTGAGCTCCTCAGGATTTCCTTCAGAATGAATTTTTGTTTAGGATTTTGATTTTTTTTAAACTACTCCTCTAATTAAGACAACGGGATAATGTTAGAGGAGCTTTTAGTGAGTTTTGCTTGGTTCTAAAAAGAGGAATCAAATCATTCACCAAATGAGATCCTTTCAGGTTATGTTAATAGACATTTAGAGCATCACTCTTACATGCATGTAAAACAAATGAAAAGCAAAATTTTAAAAACCCAATAATTTATTCTGCCAAAGCCCAACATATCTATACAGTAAAAAGCTTCTCTGCTTACATAGTTTCTGCTGTTGCAGCCTTGAGATCTCTCAGACGGTCCTCCTCAGGAAGCTGGCAGTTCTGGGGGTCTGACCTAGAAAAGCACTTTCATTTTAGTCTTACCTGAAGTATTAACTTAAATAATTTAAGTGACGATTTCCTGACAAATTTCCTCAACACCAATTCCTTTATTAAATACAAAGCTTTCACTTGTAAGAAGGAACAGCTCAACAGAAATTATGGATAAATTGGGCATGAAGAGCAACAGATAGTACTATTTTTGTGGCATTCTGTAATTGCTTCTACTCCAGCTACAGCAGATTTCTGCAGGTACTGAACAAAAACCAATCCTATGCCACTGTATGAAAGTTAGTCCAAAATGGTAAATTACCACTGGAATATGAAATTACTTGACTCTTGCCTCATCAGCTCTAAGAAAGGAGTTGGGAGGACCAGTGAAACCCACCATAGGAATGAAGGCAGCTGGAAAAACCTAATGCCAAGTTCCTCACTCTGCTTGAAGGAGTTTTTTTCCTTAGGTTGCTATTCTCAGGACATCCAGCAAATACAATCACTAAGAAAATGTGATTTTGCACTCACTCTTTTTCTTCCTGGGGAGATGCTGCCAGATTAACAGTTAGCTCTGGCAGCTGCTCATCATCCTTTGCTTCATGCTTCCCTCTAGATTCAGGACTTATATGAAGTGTGCCAATCTTTTCCGTGGTTTTGCGTACAAAGCTGGAAACACTAGGAAGCACAAGTTTAAACATTTAAAATTAGATGTTCAGAAGCAAACAAACCGAGCACTTTTTCACTCAAATCATCATTTCAGAAACTTTATAATCTGAAGAACTCTTGAGAAAAAGATGAGAGCAGTAATGACCAAATGGAGCAAAACTTACTGAGAACCCGCTCAAAATTCATACTTCAGTCATGATCATATTTTCATCACAGAATAGAAATCAGAAGTATTTAACACTCCTGCTGGAGAAACAGGATCATATTCCAACATTAGCCATAGATTTTGACATGTATTTGTAATTTGTATGCAATAAATGCAGATTGGCTACACTGCATTTTAAAGCTTTTAAACATAAAGCATATTTAGGAAATTATGTCACTCTTGGTGGTAAGAAACCACTTTAAAATGCTTCAAATCAACTCTTCAGATTACAAAGCTAACCAAAAATGTCCTTTTCACTCAGCAGTCCCTATCCCTTCAGGTATTTTACTAAAGAGGAAGCGCAGTGAACATTCCAGAACTCAATTATTTCTACCACTGCCACAAAGAGAACTGTCAACAAGATTTGAACAGAAAAATAAGCTTCCTACTTTCTGCTCCAGAATTAAAAAAAAAAACCTCCAAACTCCCCAAAAAACCCAAATCCAGCATCTTTTATTATAATAAGGTATAGCGAAAGTTGAAAGGTGGCTGCAGAAGGCAGAAAGGATTCAAATTTAGCATAAAAATTGGACTTTAATGTATAGAAGGATTAAAGCTAAACTTTTAAAAATTAACAGGAAATATGGTAATATTTTATTTAATGATTAATTGCATGCAATGAATACTTGAAAACTTAGCTCACGTTATTAGCAGAAGCACTTATTACTAGTAAAGCCCTCAAGGCTGCTTATGGTTTAGAAAGAACTCAACACATTGCATGTACTTCTGATGTTTATTCTGAGATCCTCACACTGCTGATAGCAGCTACAATTCTTTGTTGCAGAACACTATTTACATACTGAAGGGATCAAGGGAAGGCTGTGCAATTTTTCAGACCATTGCTGGGCCAGAGACATTTTAGCTAAGTAATTAGCATACAGCACTTTAATGAAAATTTTAAGTTATGTATTTAACACCATCTCCTTTATATTTGTACACCTACCCCCTCATCCCCCTATTTTTTTAAACAAGTTTTAAAATACCAATGTGATTTATACATAAAATGGACACAGACCTAATTGCACCAGGTATAGGCTACCATTATTCCGTAAGTGTTTGGGAAATTGATTAGATTCACTGAAGTTTGTGTAGGGATAAGACAGACCACTTTGCAAGTGTGTTTCAGCAGTATCTATCTGCTCTGAATATTTTAGGTTTCAATGTCCCAGGTAACATAGGAAGCCTTCACTCACTCTTAAGAAATCGTAAGTCCCAGAAAAGCAAAATCCACAAACAACATTCAGCAAGTTTCCTTTGAACACAAATCACGACCACAGTTTACAAGATAACAGTTAACATTCCTAGGCATTTAACAATTACTGACTGTTTAAAATCGGAAGTTGCAGTCTTGGCTCCACTGAAGTTACAAGCAGCTCTTTGTATCTTCATTAGAGCCAGGGTGAAGATTTAACCTGCCTGCATCTCTGGTGTTCCAGTTCAGGTGTTACATGTTTGCAGAACAGAGTATGAACTAAACCACACAATGCTACAAATTCCGGGGACAGAAGAGGGAAAGATGTAATGGATGAGCGAACCTGCTGCATGTTTTACCTTTCTTTGACAGCTTGGAGAGAGACCAGAGGAGATGGGGAACGGAATGACAAAGGAATACTGAATGGGAGAAATGTCTCATTCCGGTCAGCCTCAACCACCACAGATGCATGTGATACATTCTCTGACAAATGGAATTGAAATAAAAAATCATGAAACAGTGGCAAAAAAATGGAACAGTGAAATGAACTGCAAGTCACTAATTCATTAATGGATAACCTGCCCACCATATTTTCCTTTTTAATACTCAAGAATGCGTGGAGCCAGATTTCAAGGGCCATTTTACTACTGAGTTTGAACCTAGTAAGTTTGCTTTATTAATAGTGCTTTGGCTCCGTAGCAAGGCAAATAATGATCAACAACTGTATGAAAACTATCTTCTAAAAGTAGACTTACAGTCCATTTAGGTGACAAAATCTTGATTTAATCCACTGAGTTATTTATACATCTAAGAAAATTAAGTATTGTGGCATACATCAATTCACATTGCGTGATTTCCAAAATCTAAACCACAGGTGAACAGAGAGACACATAAGCCATGATTAGGGTATAAAGCACCCTCTTATTTGAATGGACTTAAAAATCTAAGTGAGCCCACAGCTCTCTGGCTTTTGATAAGAATCACAGGAAATACAGAATTACTGACTATTTTCTTTTCTCTCCTATAGCCCTAACAGTATGTACAATGTGTTTTGCTTAATCATTTCCTGGTACACACATACACTGTATTTTTAAGTGATGTCAACAAGAAAAAAGGGATCATTTTAAGCCAGGATGACACTGCATTTTGCAACAGTCAGCAGTAACCACAGTGTTGAGAGGAAAAGATGCTGCGCTGTTACATAAAACCTATCGTCAGAATCCCTCTTGACAGTGCCTTAAGGTCACAACTGACTTGACAATTGGTTGTAAATAAGGCTGCTTTTGTTCATTATGCAGACTAGAAACCTAAAAACTCATTATATCTTATGTCATTGTGAGCAGGGAAACAATAAGTCCATTTCTTTCAAATACCAAATCAAGTACTCGTGCTTCAAGAAGCATCTAGAACTTCTCTACTTGGAAATAATCAGCAAATTTGCCATCTCTTGTGGAACACATAGAACCTTTCTATCTTCTGACATTCAAAAATTAAAAGGTTCTCTTGTGGAACACATAGAACCTTTCTATCTTCTGACATTCAAAAATTAAAGTCATCTGAATTTTGACTTTTAATGCTAGAAATGATACACTTCCAAGTCTCCTCACTTGTTTTTATGGTGATGTAGTGGTAAAGAGGCACATGTACACCTAAGTGCTACAAACAGCACGTAGCTTAGACAGCAGGACAACACCACTGACAAGTAGGGGAGTACACACCAATTTCTGCACTATCCCTCCTCACTGTGGTTTTCTCCAAAGCATCCAAATTCTTTCCATCCTCAACTGGCATCTACTCCTTGCAAAAGCTAAAAAATAGCCTTTTTATAGGAAAGCCTCTCTACCATACCTAGAACTAAGCCAGCTCCTCATCATTCCAGGTTTCTGCATCCACTCCCAATCCCAAACAGAGCAGAGAACAAGACCCATTACAGTCTCACTCTACCTTTAGTCCAGTGACAGACATTTATCAGGAAATAAAAAAGCTCCCTGCATAGGCTATATGTTAGTTATTAACTTTTGTAGCACCCCTACACTAATGTTTACACATGTAAGAGACGATCTCCTGTACGAAGGAAACCCTGCAAGAAAGTTAAGAACACTTATCAGAATCCTTCTGCTTTCCCTGAAAAAATATAAGACAGAATCCAGATTAAGAAATTCTTTTCTGGAACAAATATTACAAAAGGATATTGGCAGCAAACAAAATCTTGTTTGAAGCTCAATTGACACTGGCATAGACAGCTGAAGGAATCTTAGCATTAATGTTGAATTACACATGGAGGGGGGGAAGATGGAGTGAAGCCTATGCTTGGTAAAGCCCTCTGGACTTTTTGTTTTGTTTCTCTGGGTTTTGTTTGCTTTTAAGCCTGGATTTCTGTGGACCCAGCTTTTCAACCCAATGCTTCAGGCAGGATTTTGACTGGAAGGTGGGGTGACTCTTTCAATTGCTCAAATTACAAGTATTAATAATAACTTGATGGTGGAAAGTAAGAGCACAGAGCCAACCCACTCCAATTCTTGTAGAATACACAAACACATTCAACAAACATACTTTCATTAAGAAACATTACCAAGTTCTAGTTGCTCATCTTCATGGTGTGCAGGAAATTCTTTAAGTCTCTCATCTTCTGAGAACGTTTGACTGTGGAGGGAACATGAGTCTTCATCTGACTGACTGCCCCTTCGGCTGATAACGCGGTATATTCCGGAGTCTAAGACACTGAAGCTTTCCTGTCAGACCAGGGAGGGGAGTTAGACATCATGTGAGTTGTACTTCCTTGTTTGACTTTCTGCAATGAACCGAACCAACTGTACCCACACAACCTCAGAGCAGTCCATAACTCACTGCCTGGAAAACTCCTGTTTAACAGAGTACTTTTATCATATCTGGAACGGAAAAGAACACAGATGCCAGCAAGTGTGCAGCTCAGTGACTTTAAAAAGATGTGTATGCTGCAATCGCTTTTAGGAAAGCGGCCTGTGGAACAACTGGTGTACTCAGTGCAAGGCAAAACACACCTCAGCTTTAGCCCTGCAGCCAAGACTGCCACTTCATCCCTTTGTAGCTGCATACCCAAGAATCTGTATTCTTTCTGCTGGTCAGCCATACCCAGGTAGCAGGACCAACATAAATTCTTTTGCTCATGGTCAGTCTACATAGTTTACTTTCCCATCGGCTAATGAAAAAAAAACTAGTCTACCACATCAAGATGGTAGTTACATTGTTTAGCTTTTTAAACTTTACTTTTAAACATTGTTAAAGTGAAAGTAGGAGCTGCTATTGTATTAACTGTGAAATATTTCCCCTTTCTTGAAAAGCAGCTGCATGTTTACTGGAAATATGCTTTGATTTTTTTCCTTAGAGCTCTCGGCTTAACCTTCTTAAGAGTGCGACCATTTTTTAAATAGGGTCAAGATAGTTCTGAGCACTCAGACATTCATTTCTAGCACATAAAACTAGAGTTATAATCAAGACTATCTTTATTGAAGCTTGCCAAAACACTAAACTGAGCTCTGGAAAAAGCCATCTTCGTATCAATTTTTGTCCACAGCTCAAACATTAGCCCTAAAATAATATGGGAAAGAGGCAGAGGTCTGAGGGCTTACAGAATGCAAGTAGTGGTGTTTCATACCTCTTCACCCCACCTAGTTTTAGAATGCAGCATTATGAGCTGTAGTAGACAGGGTAGAAGTGAAAGCCTCATCTTCCAAGTGAGCAATGAGGTGACTTTAAGCCATAAAGACAAAACCTGTAGATAATATTTTTTGGCACTACCAATACACGTACATGAGATGAAATACTGCTCCTTCTACTGCTGCATGCAGAATCTAGCGGTTCCAACTTTGAAATCAGTTCTTCCAGCTGCACAGTGAGATCTTGCTGGGTTGAAGCATCCAGCTGAGACTTCAAGTGCTCCAGCTTGTCTACGGGCAAATTTTTTCTTGCCTAAAAGCACCCAGTGAAACAGACACATTATTATTTCTAATGCAAATGTGAAAAGCAAAAGATAGAACATATGCAAGATGATTTTCCTCCTTAATGTTTAGATGATTTTTTAAAAACTTCAACAAAATTAATTTCAGTAACCATGAAACTTAATGGAAAGGGGGGGACAGGAAAGACAGTGAAGTTGTACTGCATATTTACAAAGAGGTATTTACTTACTCTGCAAGAAATAACTGAGTTTTGGAAGAGACAAGAGACCTTGGCAGCGAGGGTCCAGAATCCTCTTCTCATCAGACGCTCTATGCAGCGATCAACCAGCAGAAGGGAGAGGTGCACAACCTTCCCATTTGTATGCAGACAGAACAACTCACTCTTGTGAACTGCAATATCCTGAATATCTGCAAAACCACACGCACAGCAATACCTGAACGACTGAAGCTGTTAATCAACAGTCCTTTCTGTCCCTGAAAGAAGGTGAAAGCATATTCCCATCTGACTGCAAATGAGTGCAAAGCACAAGGGGCATGGAGAAAAACACTGAGGAGTGCTGACCTAGTACCTAACCACTACAAAACAGTGCTAAAACTTTCCAGAGTTGCATTTCTAGAAAACATTCCAAAAATACACTAAAGTTACCAAAAAGTTCCCTTTGGCTCTGAGGAGAGATGAAAAATTAAAGCCTGATAAAGGTGACAAATACATAATTGCTAGCTTTGAAATAGAGGAAAATATTCACTGGTAGAGAAACAACTTTGGCCTTCCGTAAGTTCTGAAATGCAATAATTACGCTGTATGCAAACACTCCACAACAAAGGTATTGCAAACTTAACACCAAAATGGGGAGAAGGGGAAAGACTGACTGACAATAACCGTTGTAGGACTCCGCTTATAACCATACACACATAACAGTTTATGAGGGTTCACTCATCTGCCAAATAAATATATTCCCTGTATGCAATTTAGACAGGTTGTACGAAAAACCCCAAGTTATAAACTTTCAGCAGCCAGATTATCCTTCACAGGACACCTGACAATGAGCCTGAGTAAAGAGGAAAGGATACTGCAGGTTGATCACCTGTATTTTAACTACTGTATTTTATGAGTCACTCTACACCACTTTTTGTTTCTCAAGAAGCATGTTTTCAGATCTATGGAAGGAGGGGTTGGCTGGAGGAGGCAGGGAGATGGTTAATATTCAAGGACATACCTGACAGGTGACAAGGGAAGTTTTTTGATAAATGTTCTGCAATCCAGCTGCAGAAATTGAGCTTGAAAAGGCTCCATGTTAGGCATGGAATTCAGGAATGATCAGCATAACAGATTATGTTACAAAACAAAGTTTCTTCAGGCATACCTTTAACTTCACTCCAGAGTAAAACTTGAACACTTTGGGGAAGAAAAATATAAATGCCTCTTTCTGTCCAGGTCACCACACAGTGCTCACTGCAAGCAAAGAAAATGTTCATGGAGCGACAGTCAATTGTGGTAAAATAGGTAAAACTTAAAAAAAATCGTAAAATATGCAGGGATGGCACTGGCTTAAGTATAGCAAGTGAGATGTAAGACAGGTTTAGCATGATACTTGGGAAATTCTTACACAAAAAGATGAAGTTGGTAATATAAATTAAGAGAGTGTGTAATTTTTTAAGCCTACGTTATCAACAGGAAGCTATGTTGTCAAATACTTACGTCAAATACAGCAGCTTGGGGAACGATAAAGATTGTGGAGAGCAGGTGGAACCAGTATAATGAGGATCCTGCCTGCAAAATAAAATTTTTATCAATTACAGGCATAACTACAATAACATCGCTTTCTAAAATTCTTAATCCAGTAAATACATGGCAGGCTTAAATAAATATAGTCTCATGACAGCAGCATTCATCGTGCTCACACAGACACAGCCGCAGAATCAAGGTTTTGGCATTTTTGATAATTACTGGCTACGCCTCTTAGAGGAGACTGTATTGAGATGACAACTAGGATTAACATTTGACTGCAGCAGGAGTTCCTTTAGTCTTCTCTGGGTTAAGGACGTCTCGAACAAGTTTATCCCTGATAACACTCATGTTTCTACCTGAGAGTGACAACAGGGAGAGGTGGTGACGAGAGCAGCTGCTTGAACTGATGTGTGCTTTGCACTTCCCCATCAAAGTTCACCTCCCACATCCTCGAGCCAGGTCGAGCGCAGTATATTAATGGCTGATGATTCCCACTGTTTTTTCCAACGGGGAAGAAACATGCTCCAAATTCTCCATCTCTCTCTTTATTGCCAATTTTCCAGAACTTCTCTCTAGAGGGGAAAAAAATATACTTGTTAAGTAAGGCAGCATTAATAAAGGCCCTAACTAATTTTATGTTTTTCCTGAATAATAAAATATACTCAATCCTGGCTGCTGAATTGGTTTCAGTGCTTAATATAAAAATCTGTAATGAATATTATAAAGCCTGCACAAAGTTTCTACAAGACAGGGTGCAGAAATATTCATTAGTTGAAATGAATGCTCAGATCAAAGGGTTTTTTTCCCAGTAGAACCAGTTGTTCAACCTGGTGATGGGAAGGTGTGAACATTCCCAGAAATCATTTCCAATCACATGACAAATAAGACAGTGATTATGAATAGTGAGCATGAATTTATGAAAGGGAAAGCATGTTAATAGCCCTCTACAACAGAATGACTGGCTGGGTACTTGAGGGGAGAACAGTGGACATTGTTTATCTTGACTTCAGTAAAACTTTTGACACTATCCCTCCCAACATCTTCAGAAACACCCTGAAGGAGCATGGGCTAGGTAAAGAGACACTGATGTCATTTCAGAAACTGTGTGTGACCCTGTGAAGTCCAGTAGTTCAGAAATAAAATAAAACAAAACTTGCCTCTCAGTATCGCATAAGTAAGTGCGGGTAAGTGAAGATATGAGCAGTCTTCCATCCAAGTAATCAAGCTGAACCACCCGAGAATCTACAGTGGTTATAATCTGGACAGGAAACATCACAAAAGTAGCAGCAGCCTACAGTTAAAAAAGAAAAAAAAAGAAAGAAAACATGCTGGTCTTCAGTTCAAAGTAAAAACTGTTTCATTATGTTAAAATTGCAAAATTCAGAAAAGACTCATGTATGCTATGAATACACAGTGTAAGACAACGCAGTTCCTTTCTTCTCTGTCTTTACAAAGCAAAGCTTCAATGCTCAGAAGCACAGGAGTCTAAATCCTCTTTTCCCCAAAATCATTATTGAAGATTTAAGAACAAAACTCATATCCCTGTAGCATCCTGGTATTTCTTTATAAAGGGTGTTTTTTTCTGTAACATTAAGAGAGGGTTTTATTCCTGCTATTCCAAGCTTTGTGCTTTTTTTTCCCATTCTGCCCACAGGTACTTTGAGCTAGCAGCTTCATGGAAACAGACCTGAGTGATTAACTGATACAAAGAACAACTTTTATTGGAATTAGGTTGTTCCCATAAACTCACTTTCTCTGTTACCCTGCCACAAATTATCCAAATACTATTTATCATACCAGTGTCTCAGTTTGCTTGGGTGGCTGAACAGTCTCAGACAGACTTATGGATAAGAAAACTGATGGAAACTGCATACAAATTTGCTGTCAGACAGTCACTATTTTTGCCAGCTTAGCATCTTTTTTCCCTTCTTAGGAATGTGACAAAGTGCATTATACAAGAAATCCAACAGTCCTGTTCCTTTAACAGGCATGAGCACACACAGATTCCACGGGCCTTGCCCTTCCCTCCTCCCTCTCTTCTCACAGCTGATTTTTCCCACCCTCCTTCTTTAAATGTAAAAATGGTCTTGCTAATTTTAAGTCAATTTTCCAACAAAATCTTCCATGAGGGCTAGAAAGGACCTGGAGCAATACAACTACTTGCAGGGTCTGCTCCTTTTTATAGACTATAAAGAAAAGACCCACTGGTGGTAAAACTTAAAGAACACTCAAGGGCTAGAAATCAGGCTGCTATCACTAACAGGTGTGTCCTGCACAAAACATAATGGATGCAGGCTCAATGACCACCTACCATTTATTTTATCTAATACAGAAGATTAAGAATGAGAGCATCCAGACAAAGCTAGGCAAAATCAGAGTCTGGGACTGCTTCTTCTCTGACCAACAGATGAATTGAGGACTAAAACAAACAGCTGAACCTGTAGCTGGAGTCTAAGGAATCCAATAGGCTCAGAAACACCAAGATCCTTAACTTAGATACTTGTAAATGCCAAGAAGCAGGAGATTGACCAGTTTTTAATTCTGAACATTTGAAAGCATTTTCAAGTTGCATTACTAAAATAGATAGAATGAGAATGGGGGACGTTCATGGCTCAGGATTTCTATGGTTGTCTCAAGAGACTGGCTCTTCATCCCAATAGTTAAAGCCACCAGAACTTCATCAGCTGGCAAGTCCTGCTCTGTTCCACTTTACTAAAATAAACAAAGAGATTCCACACGGCACCCCCTGTGAATTAAGCTCAAAGTATGCGACATTTTACCTTCCCTTGTTTCGATGTGTTAATCTTGATGGCTGATACTTTTCCCACATGATCTCCTACAAATACTCGAAGGGCAGCTGTATCCCAGCACAGAGCCGTGACTTTTCTGCCCTTATGCTCAGAGGAGACATAAATCCGTTCTGGCTTCCCACGACGTTCCTGATTCAGCTCCCAGACTACTACAAGGCCTTGGCTACAACAAGTTCAAAAGAGAATATAGTCTGAAAAAAAGTCTTCTGATGTTTTATCAGTTGATAAAGATGCATTTTCCCAAAGAAAAAGGAAACCCAAGCAAAGCAGCACACCTCAGAGCTCGTTCTGTTTGAGGCTGCATGCTCTCAAGAAGTGTCACACTTAATTCTGGAAAAGAATAAGTGTCTTTCTTTGCACTGCAATGCATAAGCAGCTTTGTAATGCTACTCTTACATTTATTACACTTGCCAGTGAGGATGTGGAAAATCATTTAAATGGATTTTAAGAAATATAAGTGGAATTAACTACCAATTCCACTCTACCATGTTAATGAAAATGCTTCTTTTGATGAGGAAAGGTGTTAGAAAGACATTTATCATCATAATTTCACATGCATGAGTTCTGCCACAGATGGTCTGTTACAGAAATAATACTTAACTTAGAACGGTTATTCCAGAAAAAAGAAGTTAAGCAAATTGTCTGTGCAGAGAATTATCCTGTAGTGGCCTCCACCAGTTAACCTGGTAGGTTAACTCTGCGACTTCTCAGCAGCTGTCCAAGTCTGAAATTTCAAAGCTTCTTAAAAACATTTATCCAGTGCTCCAGTTTGTGACTACATCACTCACCTGGTGGCAACAGCAACATAGTCTTCATCATGCAAACAACAGGCCACCCGGGAAATGGCACCTTCCTGAAAGCAAGCACAGGAGTAAGACCAGGTAAAAGTTGTTCCTGTACTGCCACTACCACTGTGCAGCTGTTATGTTTAAGATATAAATCAGATTCATGTCAACAGGTGCTACCACTCTGTTGTGATGTGGTTGGTTTTTACTGTTTGTTTGGGTTTTGTTTGCAAACACTGAGCTTACTCCAAGATGCAGCTGACAACAACATGACATCCAGAGCAAGGACTGCAGTGCATTCTCTGATGTGGAAAACACAGAAATCACTCTTCTGTTCTCACACCTTTGGAAGTTGTTTTGACAGAATTAAGTGAGGTGCTCCCAACCTTAAAAAACTGGCTGCATTCACGCTATACTGGAAGCAGCAGTGGCTCCCAGGAAATAGCACCTGGCTGTACAAATAAGAATCCCCATTTCATGATCTCTTCCAGCAAAAGCAAGTCAGCCTATCTTTTCTTCACTTGTCCATGTATGTCACAATTTGGATATTCAAACACTGGGAGTTATCTACTTGTGAGCTGCTCTGGTTTCATACTCAAAATTTTCTTCTAATCCTTAAGTATTCAGATGACTTTGTTGCTGTTAAAAAGTAAGAATTTGAAAAACAAAAGTCTGACACACTGAAGTAATTTTTCTTCACACCTCATGAAATCTATATACCACACACTCTGAGGATACACTCCAGAACTACAACGTATTTTAAACACAGCAGTCCAAAATGTCACCCACTTCGGACAATTCAGTAAGGTGAAGATGTCTATTGACTCTTAAAAAACATTAACTTGAAATAATGTTTCTTTCCCAGCCCCATTTTTGGAAATTTTCATTTAAAATTTTTACCTTGTGAGTGAGAAAGAGTCTTTGCTTCCAACCATCCTTCTGGATAAGGTTCAGCCCTCCTCCTGAGCTGCCTAGAGCCAGCCATCTCCTTGACACATCTATACACGTGCACTGAAGGAATAAAAATCATAATGCATAACCTGGTAAGCTCTAATCACAGCATCTTTTTCTTGCGTTATTATGCTTTTATTTTTAAAGGCCTCATTGCTTGTCAGCTGTGTGTAGCACTCCTGAACCACTGGCAGTGAAGTTTATTAAACAGCACACTTTGCAATTGGAGCAAACAGAGTAAGCTGTGTCAGGCTGTGTTAGCTACCCACAGCTGCATTAAGGAAACACAGAGCAACAGGATCCTTTACCTTCACTCTTTCTTTCCAGAGTACTCCCCCCACAAGACAGCACACACCCAAAAAGAATTAGATTAATCCTATGGCTTAATCAAATAATTAACCAAATGGGGCCATTAGTCAAATTAAAAAAAAAAAAAAAAAAAAACAACAAAAAAAGCCAAACACCACAAACTCACCTTAAGACGACTGGAATCCAGCCTGAGAGCAGAAAGCAACGGATCCAAACACTCCAACTCTGCCAAGACATGGTTGTAGGAGTCTGGAATTGCTGGCACAGAGGCCATGGATGCACACGACTAGTGCTGCTCACTCATGGGTGCGTTACAGCCTCAGCTTTTAGCTGTACCTGCCAAAAATAAAGTTCTTGATTAGTTCACTTTTTCGTATTATAGCTGGTGCTCTGTGCTTAAAGAAACACTAAGTGTTTTGCTACCCAAAAACCATCAGGTTTCAGTTTGCCAAAAAGAGGCCCAAGGGCTGGAAAATTAAGACCTCTGCTTCATTTATGAGAAGTTTTAGTTTAAGTTAATTTCTAAAAACTTAAGCTATCAGATAACCCACCTGGAAATACTTAAACTGTAGTTATATTTACACAAGTTATATTTTGTGTAACAAACCCGTGAAACAAGTTACATCTACCTACAGAAAAATTCTTATTTTATAGAAAAATGCACTTTTCCCCACAGCATGTACCTTGATTTGAAACTAACTTTCTCAAGGAAAACATTTAGCATTGGTATTTTATACCTAACTCATATTCTCCCCCAAAACTAAATTTAAGGAGTATTATTCTCAAGTTGTACCAAATTTAGAATTAGCTGCATTTGTGCATTTTGAGACAACCATGAACTATCTTCTCCACAGTATCTCTTTTCCAGTATACAAGACAAAGTGAAAACCAGGAATTAAATCCCTGTCGAAGTCACAACCTCATATTTTTCCTAAGCAGTACATACTTTAAAATAATTTATTGTTGAAGTTTAAACCTGTACATTGCTTAACAAAGCCCCAAACCTGTACACTGCACAGTCACGTCCCGGAATTTCTAAGTAACCTTTAGTATTCGATGCCGTAAATTATGGAACTCCCTCCCAGAAAAGCCATCATGGGGGAAATTGACATTTCCTCATAAGAAAAGTGAGCGCTCCCTCTCACCAGGCACTAGGAAAAGGGAAGAGGCGCATTCAGCCAACGAAACTGAAAGTTATTTCTTCAAAATTCTCAAAACGTCTTAAAAACTCTAATGGCCATTTCTACCCTCCCCGCCCTCTGCCCCATGCCGCTGCGGGGCCCTGAGCTGCCGGCGGGGGCCGAACCGCGACACCGGGGCAGTTTCTCTCCCGCACCCGGAGCAAGGAGAAGGACCGCGAAAGAGCAGAAGCAGCGCCCCCAACCCCTTCAGAAACGGCGGGCAGGGCAGGGGGCGAGAGCCGAGCCCCGACGGGGCATAGCCGCCAGCCCGGGGGAGCTGTACGGCCAGGAAGCGCCGGTGCCGGTCCCTCACCGCACTCCCCGCTCCCTCTCTCCCGGTACCGCTCACGCCGCCGCCGCCAAACAGCGCGGTCACGTGACCCGCGGGGGGGCGGGGCGGGGCGGGGGCGCGCGCCCGCTCACGCAGCATCACGCGCCGCCCGCGCGGGAGGAGGAGGGGGAGGAGG